>OX421235.1:13403284-13432046 GCA_949125135.1 Alcis repandata
TATTTAACTGTCGCCCTAAAATCGTCGTCTGTCAGGTCCCGGAGGAGGCTCTTGTTCTGGGACCTGAGAGACGAGACGATATCCGAGTCCTTGTTGAAGGTGAGGAGATTTCGGATCATGACTAAGGGGTCCTTGTTCTTGGCCTCCTCCACGATAAGGCCCTTGTCCTTGGTCTTGATCCTCTCGCTCACCTTCAACAGCTCCTCTTTACTGGCACAACTCAGCACCACCTTCTGGTTTCGGACCTTCTGCACTCTGGTGACCTGAAGCCCGGTGGTCCTAGCTTCGAGAGCTTCTCGGACCTGGCCGAGTATGTGGTCACCAGTGAGTCGGTCGTCACCCGAGGACACAATTACCGAGTGCTTTGGGTGAAGCTCTCGCGGTACAGCTGCGGTTGGTCTGGCCAGAACATCCGCGTACGAGGGGACGGTCTCCTGCAAGCAGGAAACCTTCCGCCCCGTCTCTTCGGAGGTCTGGCGCAGCTCCCGCACTTCACCCAAAAGCTGGTCGATGCACTCGGCGTGTGCCTCTTTTTGGCTTCCCAGGGAGGTGGTGCTGTCGAGGGTCTCTTGGAGCCTTCGCATCTGCTCCGTGCTGTCTCTGAGCAGCTGCATGTGCTCCGACAGGGCTCCCTCCATAGAAGCTGGAGGGGACCTTGGCGAAGCGCAGGCAGCCGCTTCGAAGACCGCCGGGCCAGGCTGTGTGTTCGCACACTTGGCCAATTCTGCATCCGCATCCTTCACCAGCTGGAACAGCCGGTCGACCGCCGCGTTAACGGCGGTCTTAATATCGGTCTTGAGGTTCCGTGACTGGGTCAGATGCTGCTTGGCCGTGCGAACACAAGCCCTGGCCTCATTCACCCGGTCCGAAGATTTGGATTTCGAGCCCGCGGTCTTAGGTGGGGCTCCCTCGGCCTCCACCGACAGCCTACGCACGGCTGACGGCTTTGGCTTCGGGAGTCCCACCGTCGGGCTCGATTTCGGGGGAGAGAGACTGTTGCGGGGGCCCGGTAAACCGGACTCCCACTCCCCGATGCTCCTTCGGACGTTTTGGTGCGGAGACCCGGCGTTCTTCGTGACTGTGGCGGTCCCTGCCGCGACAGCACGGAGCTCTCCATCGAGAGACCCTCGTTTGGCCGGAGTCCTGAACATAGTTCGCTTGGAGGGCGTCGGTTGTCAAGATAAAATGTCAAAATTTGTAAAAGTTATATAAAGTAACCGACGGATCCTCCAAGCAAACACGGACAGGAAAAAACACAATATTTAAAAAATAATAAAAATAATTCCCCCAAAAAACCTCACCTCCCTAAGTTAACGGGACCCAGGGTGGGAGGGCGGGGGATGGCGGTGGAAAAAAAACTAAATCTAAGTATGCAGCGCGACGCGCGCAAGCCTGCTGAGCACGAATAAAATAAAAGAAAAATTCCAAAGTAAATTTTGAAGACGCTAGGATTTTTCAAAAAAAAAAGGGTTAGGTTAGGTTAGGTTAGGTTAGGTTAGGTTAGGTTAGGTTAGGTTAGGTTAGGTTAGGTTAGGTTAGGTTAGGTTAGGTTAGGTTAGGTTAGGTTAGGTTAGGTTAGGTTAGTTATTGCGGCGGTCCGAGCCTAGGCGGCCTTGATTGGTTGCGGGGCCTCTCCATGGGTCCCCATGTTCAGCATGGGGCGTGGAGAGGCGAGGTGGTACGGCGCGGAAGCACTCTGTGATTCCGTTGCGGTTGACCGGAGCGGATACGGGTGCGAGCCAGTCGGGCAAGTGCACTCCGTCTCCGCTAGGAGGGCCTGGAGTGGCGGGTGTGGGGACGCCCGCTGCTTCGCATTGGGCCTTCCAGGGTGGTCGACGCGTCTGATGTTCCGACGCGTCGCCACGAGGTGGGAGGGGGTGGCCACCCCCTATCCGAGGTGGGTCCGCCTCACGGCGGACATAGGCTGGGCGGGGCTGCGGTGATTTAATGAGCCCACGGCTCCGTCCATCGCCTGGAGGAACATCCCAGGGTTTTTAGTGGGTATGACGCCACTAGGGCGGAGACTCCCACATAACCACCCTGCCCTCCCCGGGGCGGGCGTGGTATCCATAAAGGATTTTCCCTAGGTCAAAAAAAAAAAAAAAAAAAAAAGGTTAGGTTAGGTTAGGTTAGGTTAGGTTAGGTTAGGTTAGGTTAGGTTAGGTTAGGTTTTTTTTTTTTTTTTTTTTTTTTTTTCCTGTCCGGGCGCATTCGTCGGCCCGGCCCGCGAGCTATATCCCTAACCGAATCAGGGATTTAACACATTCCATTTATTTACTATCTCTTATTTCTATTTCATTTATGAGAAATTTACCTATATTTTTAACTTCATTTTTCTAACTTGTCTTTATTCCTTAGTGTTACATTTATATAGATTCTATTTTCCTATTTATTCCTATCCTTTGTTTATTTCTTAAGGTTACATACATTTAGTTTTATTTATCTAGTTTTTCCTATCTTATCTCTATTTCTTATGATTATATACATTTGGTTTAATTTATCTAGGTTATTCCACTTATCTTTATTTCTTACACACACATTTTATTTTGTTTACATAATTATTTCTATCTTATCTTTAAGTTTCTTTAATTACACATATTTAAATCTTATCGTTATTTTACATCTTAATACAATTTACAATGTTACATCCTATATAAAATAAAATATATAAGTTTAGCATTTGTTATTTATCTATTTCTTTTAATCACCTATTCCGTTTTTGTGCTAAATTCCAGAAAATCATGGCGTTTATTTCGGTGATTTATTAGACTGTTATGGGTCGAAAATCCATAAGATATGTTGTGCATTAATTTGACTTTACGTATTTTAAACATTCAAGGAGTTTATCGCTGTCTTTTAATTTATTTTTATCACTATAATTTTTATTTATTTAACTTTGAAATTTTATTGATATAACCATATTATCATAATATAGGTACTCAATTTTGTTTATTTATCTATTTGTTTCTATTGATTACCTTTTTTGTTAGTTTTATGCAATATTCTAAAAATCTAGTTCTTATGTATTTATTTGACATTATGTTACATATATTATCTATTGTTATCTTTTCTCCTATCTGGTGTTCAGTATCGAGTCTTTCGAGAGAAAAGGCTGGGCACTCGGTCACGATGTGGGCTATGGACTCGTTTTTACTCGGTTCGCAGATGCACGATGGGCTCTCCTTACACTTAAAACGATGCAAGTATTCGGAGAACCCACCGTGCCCCGTCAAGATCTGAGTCAATACGCCAGTTGGTGCCAGCTGTCTGGTTATACTGTATGCCAGCGTTGCGTCCGGTAAGAACATTTTTGTGACTCCGGCAGTGGTCTCAGCTTTGTATCTCCGGTTCCATTTGTCAAGAGTTCCTATTCGGATCTGTCGCTTGACAAATGAAACCGGGCACTTATCGTAGTGTGGCTTTGTCTTGCTTTTGAGCGCTGCGTCCTTGGCCAGCTGATCCGCTCTCTCATTCCCCTCGAGCCCGGCGTGCGCCTTAATCCAATAGAGCTCAACTCGCTTGTTAAGCTTGTTGCACTCCATTAGGTTATTGCGGATCCGGACGGCGAGTGGATTGAGAGAGCGATTATTAATCACTGTATCCAAGGACGATCTGGAGTCACTGTAAATGCCAAAGCTCGCTTCGGGTCTCTTGAGCACTTCATCCGTCGCCTTCCATATGGCCAGCAACTCCGCCTGGAAGACGGTGCAGTGTGATGACAGCATTAATTTTCGGCAAGTGGTTTCGGCGTCACCGCTCCAGAGAGACAGTGCCGCTCCAACCCTGCCCTCAATTTTGCTGCCATCCGTGAACACCCGTAACGCTTGCGTGTTATGGGTGCTCACGTCCTGCCCGTCCTCCAGGCAGACATATCCCAGGCCGATGTTGTGCGCCGGATGTGGCGTGTCAGTGAACGCTGTCGGCCGCTCGATCTCCCTATCCCCCGGTACCGGCTGTGATACCCCCCTCTTGGCCTCGTACAGGGCGGCTGCCTCCTGTATTCTGAGGTCGAGGGGTAGTAGCCCAGCCAGCACCAGTGCCGAGTTTAAGGAGACCGTGCGATAGGCTTTACACAGTTTTTGTGCAAAGCCCCTTTGGACAGCGTTCAGCTGTTTTTGCACCCCGAGCTTCTTGGTCGCGTCCGCCCACACACTCGCTGCATACATCACCACTGGCTCTACCACCGCTGTGTAGATGGTGCGGACGACTTCCGGGTGGAGGCCCCAGCTGATCCTGGCGGCTCTGGACAGCTGTTTGTATATGTTCAACGCCTTCCTGCACACATTGGCAGTGTGGGCGTTGAACGTCAACTTATCATCTATCCAGAGCCCCAGGAGCTTTAGCTCTTTTGACATGCCAATGTCGACCCCTCCCATGTTCAGCAGTGGGGTGTCAAATTTAAGTTTTCGCGTAAGTACCATCGCATTTGTCTTATGCGGTGCGAATTTTAACTTATTTTTGACTCCCCACTGCCGAACATATTCGAGGGCGGCATTGGCACGTCTTTGCACCTCCAGCGCGGTGTCGCCCTCAAATACCAGCACCACATCGTCCGCGAAGGCCTGGCAGTAGTCGCCTCGAAGTCGGAGCCCTTGCAACAGCGGATCGAGGAGGAGGTTCCAGAGGATCGGGCCGCCGATGGAACCCTGAACGCAGCCCTTCGTAGTGTCTTTCACCACCTCCTCGCCCGCGTATCTAACCTTCACTCTCCTGTTTTCGAGGTACCCATCTATAACCCTCCGTATGTTGACCGGGCACATTTCCTCCGCTAACCTCACCCGTATGGCCGGCCACCAGGCGCTATCGAAGGCTCCCTCTATGTCTAATGATACTAGCGTGATAAGTTTCCTCTGGCTCAACTTTTCGCGTATGTGTTGGATCAAGACATAGAGGGAGTCCTCGGTGCTCCTCTGGGGCATAAAACCATACTGGTGGGTACTAAGCTTCGGAATAATGTGCCATTTGATACGGGCTACGACCATTTTTTCCAAGATTTTTCCCATCACTGGCAACAGACCTATCGGTCTGTAGGATTTTGGATCTGTGTAGCTTCCCTTTCCTGGTTTCCGGAGGATAACTACCGTCGCCTCCTTCCATAGGTCCGGGAAGTGACCCAGATCCAAGCACTTGTTTGCCAGTGATAGGAAAATATCTGGGGACTGGAGTATTGCGCGCTTACAGATGTCTGCTGTCAATCCATCTGAACCGGGGGCTTTTTTGGGGTTAAAGCTCTCGACAGCAGACATGAGCTCTACAGAGGTAAATGGGGGATCATGGGTTTCATTATGACCCGCGGCGTTTACTTTGTCAGCTTCTAATCTGATACGCTCATGGTCGGCGTTATCGGATTCCTTCCGGTCCGTCGGGTAAAAGGTTTCCGCCAGTAACATCGCAGACTCCTTTGGGTCGAGCGACCGACCTCCAGTGACCAGGGGAAGATCCTCTTCCCTTTTGCTAGTCCTATTCATCACCCGATATATTCCTTCCCAAACTCCTTCCCTATCCTGTTTCTCACAAAATCCTTTCCAACTCCTTATCTGTGCATTTTTCATCTCCTCCTCATACTTTTCTTTTGCTTGCAGGTACTCATCGACGACTTTGGCTCTGCGGTCCGGCGCTGCACATCGGATTCGGCGCTTCCTAGTGGCGACCTCCTTCTTCAGTTTGGCGAGCTCATCAGACCACCATGGTAAGTTTGCTTGTTTTTTAGATTTTAATTTAGGCATACTATTTTCCGTAGATTTAATTATAAGATTTATATATGTATTTATTTTATTTTCTAAGTCTATTTTATTATCTGTTTTATCAAATTCTAGTTTATTTATATTGTTTTCTTCCAACAGCTGGGCCATTTTCGTATGAAAATGGTCCCAGTTGGCTTTTTTGCTATTATATATTCTAGTTGTTCTACTAATATTTATTCCCTTAGCTCTCGTAATTCTAATTTTAAAAATAATGGTGTTATGGTCTGAGCTCGTCATTCCTTCATCTATGTCCCAGTCCTCCACTAGGTTTAGCAGATCCGCTGTGCATGCCGTTACGTCCACGAAGCTGCTGTACACTTGGCCGCCCCTGACTGAGAAAAAGGTGGGGACTGTGCCAACGTTGAGTACCTGCAAGCCCATGTCTTCCAGAGTTCCAGACATCTCCTCACCCCGATCATTCATGGTCGCGCTACCCCACCAAGTGCTTTTCGCGTTTCCGTCACCCCCAATTAAGATACTTTGGCCGTCGAAGTGCTGTTTGATTCTGCTTAGCTGCTCCAGGTATGGCTCGATCGGTTTGGGCTTAGGTTCGAAGTAGAACGAGACAACGAGGATCTCCCAGGCACTGGTCCTGATCTTTACCACTACGATGTTGGGCGTGGTAAAGTCAGGACACTGAATGACGTCTAAGTCGTTGTCAAAGACAGCAATTGCTGCTTTGACTGGCGCGTCACCAGTTGGCGTGCTCTGGAAGATCCTCACGGCCGCGTAGTCCTTCATCCCTCCTATCCGACCGATATAGGGCTCCTGGAGCAGAGCGAAAGCCATACCCCGATTTCGAGCCTCAATCATGAGTTCACTCGTTGCCTTCTCATTCCTTTGCAGATTTGCTTGGGCTATGGAGTATGGCTTCGCATTGGCTGCGGCAGAATTTACAACAGGGACCACCTTAGCAATAAGCTACGGCGGCCCGGGCCAAAGCATCCCATTTTCTCCTTACGGAGCATTCCGAGCTGAACGCGTTATGGTCCACCCTGTCAATTTTTGCGTGCATGCAGTTGCAGCACGACGGTGCTGCGCCTGCAAGCCAGTCCGCACACTGCGACCTCATATGAGGTCCTCCACAGTGGCTGCATTTTTCCAGCGTTTCTTTGCAGAAACGCCGGCCATGTCCGTAGCCGAGGCAGAGCGAGCATTGAACCAGTGGCGACTGGTCGCCAACTTTCACTCGCTGCAGGTCTATATGCACTGCCTCGGCTTCCACCATGCGCTGCCACAATTTCGGAGAGACCCTCATCACGATGTGGCTAGTGTGCGGATTCCTGGTACGCTTCTTATAAGCAATCTCCAGTCTATCCTGTTCTTTACCGAGGTCTTTGAAGATATTCCTGTTCTGGTTCCTCAGGGCCTTCAGCACGTCTTCATCGCTGTTGCTCTGCAGCACGTCTCTGAGGATGACAAGGGGATCCTTATTTTGGATATCTTCCACGTTCAACTCTCCCTCTTTGCTTATCCTGTCCCTGATCTTCCGTCTCTCTTCTTCCGTCCGACACCCCACTATAACCTTCCTGTCCTTTGCCTTTCTGATCCTTTCCACCCGAACTCCTCCCTCTTTGGCGTTTACCGCTTTCCGGATTCGACTGAGGACCTCTTCGGCCGTCTCCAACTCATTTTTTGCGGTGACAACTACCGAAAGCAGCGCGGTTTGTTCCGGCAGTTGCTTTCGGGGGTTCGCCGCCGCAGCGCTCGCGTAGGTCCTCAGGGTTCCCGGCATTGGCAGTGACTCCTGAAGGGAGGAGATCCTCTTCCCTGTTTCCTCTGTTACACGGCGCAGTTCCTGCACCTCGGCCAAAACATTGTCTGTCTTGGCCGAGGCGCCGGAACTGCTCCGTGCTTGCTTCTCCATAGTCTTCTTTAGCTCCTCCATGTACTCATTATTTTCCTTAAGCAGTGTGATGTGTCTCTCTATTATCCCTTCCAAATCCTTTCCTTCTCTCTTGTTTTCACCTTCCGTATTTTTAATCCCTCCACTCTGCACCTTTTCCTGTCCTTTCCTTTTCCCTCCAAGCTCCGCTTCTGATTCCTTTACAAGCTGGAATAGTCGGTCTACCGCCTTTTGGACCTCTTCCTTGATTTCAGTTTTTATGTTTCTGGAGTTGTTGAGGTGGAGCTTGGCGTTATTTAGGTGTGCTCGCGCCTCAGCAACTCTACCGAGCGGCTTCGTCTGCGGGCTCTTTATGGTCATGCCAATAGATTGGCGGCGGGGCTCTTGTTCCCTCGGGGGCGCCGTTTCAGGAGTTTCCGCACGGCCCGACGAGGCGGCGACGGGATGCAGCGCAGAAGGCGCTGCTATGGCCGCCGGCTTTGTCGGTGGGCTTTGCGGTAGGAGTGGGGATCCTCTCCCCGACACCCACTCGTCTAAGTTGGTACGCGCCTCCGGGGGGGAATTTCGGGGAGTTGCGTCATAGAGCTTCCTCCTCTCCGTTTGCTTTCTGGCCGGGGTTCTTGTGGCGGCAAACATTTTTGGAGGGTTTTGTCAGTTAGGGAGTTTGCGGTAATAAAATATATGTCAAGGAAAAATTTTTGGAAGTTGTAAAGGACTTCCAAAAGGTCAATATAAAATAGGTCAATGTAATAGGTAAATTTGTAAAAGTTGTAAATAGTGTCAATATCCTAAGTCTAATTTAAATCTAAGTACAATAGCTTAACTATAATTATTTTCTGTTTCAGGTGCGGCGCAGTGCAGTGCAACAGTCAGGTAAGTTTTAATAAGGTAAGGTTTTGTTTATTTTAGAAAATAAATAAAAAATTTTAAAATTTTTGTTTCAGAGGGGAAGGGTAAAAAAGGGGAGGGGGGTGTTTGGGACAAGCTACAGTAGGTGAAAGGTGTTAATAAGTTCAAAATCTTAATTTTTGTTAGGGGGGGGGGGGGGGGTAAAATTTTGAGGGGGGGGGAGTTTGGGTCGGGCTACAAAACTTGTATACTAGACTACGTCTAGTATACAAGTCCGTTGTCAGAATTGACCTACGATGCTCCGTTCCCGAGATATCGGCCTTTTTTGGGAGAGGGGGAGGGGCGGGGGTGAAATTAGTTGGGAAGAGGTTTGGCCGAGCTGCAATAATTTTAAGGTGTTAGTTGTAGGAGTAATCCGAGTTTTAATTTAAGGGGAAGGGGGGGGGGTAAAAAATTTTTTCGGGGGAGGGGGGGAATTTGGGTCGGGCTACAAAGCTTGTATACTATACGTCTAGTATACAAGTCCGTTGTCAAAATTTAGCTACGACGCTCCGTTCCCGAGATATCAGGACTTTTCTTTAAACCTCCCTTTGGATGTCGGTTAAGGGAGTGCGTTATCTGCCTGGTAATCTGCGGCGCGGAGCGGCGTGTGGTCTATATGTGGAAACCTGTGGCGATTTGATGCAAATTTCTATTTATAGATTACCAAAGTAAGTTTGCTGTTGGGTGCAAGGTAACTGCCGCGTTGTTCTGGAATTTTTTAACGGGACCCTACGGGACGCGTGGGTTTGTTTGGTGTCAGGGGATAGACCCTGAAATTGTCTATCTATTTATACTAAACTTATATTTCTATCTTATATTTATTTTACGTAATCGACTTTTCCGCTAGAGGTAAACAACTTTCCCGGTTCCGTAGTTAAGATTGTACTGGTTTCCGGGTTTTCGTAATTCTAAAACCGTTTTCGACTTTCCAGGGGGAGGTCGTAGGACCGAGTTTTTGGACTCTCTGGAATCGTCTGCCGGAGAAAATAATTTCTGCGGCGTCAGATTCCAGGTTGGACCTCCCGGTCCCGAGTTATGACCTCTCCAACTTTCGGGAATTTAGGTTATCTACCTCTTTTGGGCAATTCCGTCTTCGATATTTATAGTTATATCTCAGTATTTATTAATGTTAAAAATATGGATCGATTTTAATTAGATAGCCAGTGAAGCTGGCTACCTAAGACTATTTTTATATTCACAATATAATATATACAAACTGAAATATTAATTTTTAATTTTATACCTAACTTATGCTAGACTTAACCTAAAATACTATTTAAGCTATTATCTCCCAAACTATTTAAATTAAAAATCTACAAAAATTAAATATGGCTTAAACTACGGTTTTACACAACTATAAAATTTTTGGGGTTGATCGGGGGTGGATTTCACCCCCCACGTTTTTGGTTAAAAACTATTAAAATTAATTTCTCGATAACTATAAGAGATAAAAATCTGAAATTTTGAATACTGATAGGGGTCGTGCTATAATAATTTAAATTGTAATAAAATATAGGGGTAAAAGATTTCGTTTGGGAGATAGGGCTGTCCAAAGATTATGCTAACTTAAAGTACCTATTTCTCCGTTCCTGGGGGTCCGATCCTGAAGCAAAAAACGGCTCCCGGCTGCTTTTCACGGTCTTCTTCAGGAACGGTGATCAGTTCCCGTGGGATACTTCGGGATCGAGAAACACGTGGCCACGTGTTTTCACTGTTTTGATTTTTTCCTTAGGGAAAGTGTCCGGGAAAAATCCGGAAAGTTTTTCAAAGGACGCTCCTCTTCAATGCGCAACTTTCTACACTTAAAAAAGTGGGTGTCAAAGATCTTGGTTGTGCAGCGTTCGGCTCCAAAGGCGGCCCGGGCGAGGTTTTCGGGGTTTTCCGGGAATAATTCGTGAACCCGTAAACTCTCGAGCCCGGGAAAAACACCGTTGAGTAGGGGACGTCGGGACGCACACGCACATATATCACAAGATACACTTTGGTAGAAAAAACCTTGTCGACTGATTTTTCGTGATTTTTAAAGCGCAGAGCGAGCAAAAACGCATGCGGTCGGCACAAAGGGTGGCGCGCGACTGGGTTAGGTTAGGTTAGGTTAGGTTAGGTTAGGTTAGGTTAGGTTTTTTTTTTTTTTTTTAGTCCTGTCCGGGCGCGTTCGTCGGCCCGGCCCGCGAGCTAGGTCCCTAACTGAATCAGGGGTTTTATACTACATTATTTATTTTCATAAGAATTATTATTTATACATTTTCTATAACTGTAGGTTAATGACTATTATATATATAACATAATATCTTAGCCTAATTTATTTATCTTTATTTCTATTTATTACTTTTTTACAAATTTGTATGCTAAAGTCTAAAAACTTATTTCTAATCTGCTTATCCTTTATTATTACATTTAAATTTTCTTTACTTATATTTATACCTATATTTTGCTCTAACTCAAATCTCTCCTTTCCATAAACGGGGCATTCTGTAACAACATGTATAGGGGTTTCCTCCATATTTGGCTCGCATATGCATGATGGGCTCTCTTTCAGCTTTAATCTATACAAATATTGGGAGAACCCACCATGCCCTGTTAACAATTGAGTTAAAATGCCTTCCGGTTTTAGCTCTCTTACAATTTTAAAGGTGGTAACTGCATCCGGGAAGAATGTTTTTGTTACGGATGCAGTTCGGCCATCACGGTAGCGCCGATCCCATTCGTCAATCGACTCGATTCGAATTTGTCGCTTGACGAATGAGACCGGACAGCGATCGTACTTCGGCTTCACCTTCAGCTGCAAAGCTGCAGTTTTCGCTAGTTGATCCGCCCTCTCGTTTCCCTCCATCCCTGCATGTGCTTTTATCCAAAATAAATTTATTGTTTTATGTTGCTCTGTACTCTTTTTAATATTTTCTCTGATTTTAACTGCGAGGGGATGGAGGGAGCACACATTTGTCACTGTTTCAAGGGCGGACCTTGAGTCACAATATATATTGCAGTTTGAGCTCCGGTCTTTCATAGCCCTTTCGGTGGCTTCAGCCAGGGCCAGCAGTTCCGCTTGGTAGACGGAGCAGCAGTTTGGCAGCTTTAGTTTTTTGGTACTCGTTTCTGCGGCACCGTTCCATATGGACAGTGCCGCGCCCACTTTTCCTTCTAACTTACTTCCATCTGTAAAGATGTTGAGCTCGTTTCCTAAGTGCTGTTCTAGTGCTGCTCCGTCTGCCAAGCACGTGAACGCCAGTTCCCGCTGTTGCGCTGGATGCGGCCTAGCTGTGTAAGGTAACGGCTTCTCTATCTCACGATCTCCTATTACTCGCCGGGAGTAACCCTTCTTCACCTCATAAAGAGAGGCTGCTTCCCTGACTCTGATGTCCAGAGGAAGCAGCCCAGCGAGTAATAGCGCGGAGCTTAGAGAAACCGTTCGATACGATTTAACAATTTTTTGCGCGAAACCTCGCTGTACAGCCTCCAGCTGGTTTCGGACCCCTATTTTATTTGTAGCAGATGCCCATGCACTAGCTGCGTACAAGATTGTAGGTTCAACCACGGCTGTGTAGATCGTTCTGACAATTTCCGGTTGCAGTCCCCAACTGACCTTAGCAGCCCTTGACAGTTGCTTATAGAAACCTATCGCCTTACGACAGACGTTTGCGGTATGAGCGTTAAAAGTCAACTTTTCGTCGATGGTGAGACCTAGCAGCTTGATTTCTTTACACATGCCAATGTCAACGCCTCCCATGTTCAGGCGTGGTGTGTCGTGTTTTAGTTTTCTAGTTATGACCATTCCCATGGTCTTATGCGGTGCAAATTTTAGTTTATTCCTGACACCCCACGCCCGAACATGTTCTAACGTGGCATTGGCCTGCGCCTGAATCTGCTGCGCGGTCTCCCCATCGAAGACAAGGACCACGTCATCCGCAAACGCCTGTACATAGACTTCTCTCCTTTCCAATTCCTTCAGAAGCGGATCTAACAACAGGTTCCACAATGTCGGTCCCCCGATGGAACCCTGAACACAGCCTTTTTCCGTTTCCTTGACCACTTCCTCTCCTGCGTATCTCAGTCGTACTTTGCGATTTTTTAGGTAGCTGTCTATTACCCTCCTCAAGTCTATTGGACAGCTTTCCTCAGCCAGTCGGACTCTAATCATAGGCCACCATGCGCTGTCGAAGGCTCCCTCTATATCCAATGATACCATTGTAATTATCTTTTTCTCGTCTAGCTTTTTGTAGATGTATTGCATAAGAGTATAGAGGGAGTCTTCGGTGCTTTTCTGGGGCGTGAACCCGAACTGGCGAGTACTCATCCTTGGTAGTAAATAGAACTTGGCTCGGGTAATTAGCATCTTCTCGAAGACTTTCCCTAACACTGGTAATAATCCTATTGGTCTATATGACTTGGGGACTGTGTATTTGTCTTTACCAGGTTTCCGCAGTATTACCACAGTTGCCTCTTTCCATGGTTCGGGGAAGTGGCCAAGTTCCAGGCATTTGTTCAGGATTCCAACAAAGAGATCGGGGTCATTGGTGATGGCCTGTTGGCAAATGTCGGATGTGAATCCGTCAGCTCCGGGTGCTTTTTTCGGGTTGAAGGTGTACATCGCAGTGTTCAGCTCGGCAAGTGTAAATGGTGGTTCACCAAGTCCATCTTGCTGCCCCTCATTGACAGTGTTCGCATCTGTTCTGACTCTGCGATGTTCGACGTTGTCAGTGTCTGTCAGGTCTTTCGGGTAAAAAGTGTCTGCCAATAGTTCTGCGGAGCCTTTTGCATCTAAGACCGTGCCATTCACTTCTAGTGGCAGATCCTCTTCCCTGGTTTTCGTCCTTCCTATAACCCTGTATATCCCGTCCCAGACTCCTTCCCGATCCTGCTTCCCACAAAATTCTTTCCAGCTCCTAACCTTTGCCTTTTTAACTTCCAACTCATAATTTTCTTTCTGTTTCAGGTAATCTTCTACTACTAGCTGTCTACGATCCGGCGCGGCGCAGCGTATTCTTCTCTTCCTGGTGGCGACTCCCCTCTTCAATTCTGCGAGTTCTTCGGACCACCACGGCATGGTAAGTATTTGTTTATTTTTATTTTTCAGTAGTGTGTGTGTGCATGTTTGTGTTATTGCTGTTGTGTATTTGTCGATTATTGCTTCTAATTGTTCTGTGTCATTAATGTTTTGAATTTCTGTATGTGTGAGTTGGCTTTCAGCTTTTAATTGGCTCAGTTTTGCATGAAACTGAGTCCAATTTGCTTTCTTTGTATTGTAAATTCTTGTAGTGCTAGTTATTTGTGTGCCTTGTGATTTGAGTAATTGAATGTTAAATGTAATGCCGTTGTGGTCCGAGCTCGTGAGGTTCTCTTCTACTTTCCAGCCATCCACCAGGTCCAGAACATCAGCCGAGCACGCCGTCACGTCAACGAAGCTGCAGTACCTCTTCTCCCCTCTTATGGTGTCAAAGGTAGGTATAGATCCAGTATTAAGAATCTGAAGGTCTAATTCGTCCAGAGTGCTTCTTAGCTCTTCGCCTCTATGATTTGTAGAAGGGCTGCCCCACCAGGTGTTCCAGGCGTTTACATCTCCCCCAATTACCAATCTAGTTAACCCTGTCTGTTTTCCTATCTTAACCAGATGATCGAGATATGGGCTTATGGGCTCGTCTTTCTCAAGATAGAGGGATACCAGGGTGATCGTCCAGGCACAGGTTTGGATTCCCACCACCACGATGTTGTTGGTGGTGAGTTGCGGGTATTGAATTACATTAAGTGTAGCGTCAAAGACAGCTATTGCTGACTTAACAATCCCTTCTCCTTGCTCTGTGCTCTGGAACACTCTCACTCCCTGGTAACCCCTTAGCTTTTTGGCCCGTCCTACATATGGCTCTTGGAGGAGAGCAGCCGCAAACCGACGCTTCGTGGCTTCGATGAAGAGTTCCTCTGTGGCTAACTGCTTCTTTTTGAGATTTGCTTGCACAATTTTATATGGGGCGCCCTTAGCAGTAAGCCACAGAGGATCTCGCAAGTGCGTCCCACTTCTGCCTGACCGGGCACTCGTCGCTGAAGGCATTGTGCTCTGCTGCTCCTGTCTTCGCCTTCCTACAGTTTATGCAGCTGGCAGGGACATTCACAAGCCAGTCGGCACACTCTGTCTTCAAGTGCGGTCCTCCGCAGTGGCTGCACGCATCGACGGCCTCGTGGCAGAATCGCTTTCCATGCCCGTACCCCAAACAGCGAGAACACTGTATGAGGGGGGACTGGTCAGCGACTCTGACACGCTGCATGTCGATGTGCACAGCCCCCGCGTTGGTCAGACATTGCCAGATTCGCGGCGATACCCTGGCTACAACGTGGGAGGTGAGGTGGTTTCTCGCTTTTCGGCGGAAGCGGATCTCTATCTTGTCTTCTTCGCCCCTCGCTTCCCCCATCAAGTGCCTGTTTTGGTTCCACAGAGCCTTCACTATGTCTTCATCTGTGTTACTCTGCAGAACACTATACAGAATGATGAGGGGGTTCTTGTTTTTCACCTCTTCTACATTCAGCTGGTCATTCGTTTCCCTGATCCTGTCCCTAACCCTCCTGATTTCTTCCTGGTTTCTACAGCCGACGATTATCTTCCTATCTTTCGCTTTCCTAATTTTGTCTATCCTAACTCCTTCCTCCTTTGCATTAACCACTTTCCTGATTTTTTCGTAAACCTGATCCCCTGTTTCCAATCCATTCTTGGAGGTAATGACGATAGAGTGCATGGCAGTCGGTCCTGGGGTTTTTCTCCCAGGTGAGGCGGCTGCTACGCTAGCATATGTCCCTTTACTTTCGTAGAGGTCTTGCTGCTTTTTTAATATGCCTGTCAATTTTTCCATTTCTATCTTGTTTTCTTCTAGCCTTTTACTGTGTTCTTCTAGCTGCTTCATCATGTCAATTCTTTGTACTTGCGTTTGTTCTTCGTGATTTTCTATATGTTCCTGTCCCTGCACTCTGCTTTCGTCCTCCTTTGTTGTTGTCGTTTCTTTTCCTTCCTCCAGTTCTTTTATTATGCTGTAAAGCCTTTCCAGCTGTTCGTGGACTTTAGTCTTAATCTCGGTCTTCAAATTACCACTTTGTCCGAGGTATTGTTTTGCTTTTACGAGACAGGCTTTTCCCTCGGCGGTTTTGTTTTTATACTTCGTAATTTGTTTGGGAGGGGATTTCTCGGCGTCCGTCGTCGACGGCGCCGCCCTCCCTTTTTGTGGTCCCATTTTGTGTTCGGGAACTGCCAGTGCCATCCTCGCTTTTGGCTTTCCCTCTTGTTGGCTCAAAGGTTTTTGTTGGGTGGGCGGCGTCGTCGACGCTCTCGCTTCGATCTCCCCTATACTACGTCGAACTTTGGTGTTCTTTCCGTCAACTTCCGTCGAGGGGCCGGCCCTCTCTGTCCGCATCATTTCTGCCCCTTTTGGGGACTTGTTTACCTCCTTCTGAGTTACCTCTTTGATCGGGGTTCTAAACATTGTGGCGCAGGAGTACTGTAGGGTAGATGTTTAGGTTCCTATTGCACGTGTAAAGGGCGGCAACTCGGAAATTGTCTATTAACGTCTATCCCAATTTAGGGTGTCAAATATGTTTGTAAATAATATATAACTGTTTAACTATAATGAATAGTTTGTCTTAT
The DNA here is from genome assembly GCA_949125135.1 of Alcis repandata. Lineage (NCBI taxonomy): Eukaryota > Metazoa > Arthropoda > Insecta > Lepidoptera > Geometridae > Alcis > Alcis repandata. The sequence continues at coordinate 13,419,387 of OX421235.1, forward strand.
TAAAATAATTGTACAATATTAAAGCTATGTTAAGCGGTCAAAAAACCGTTTATGTCCACAATTAAAGTTTACTAATCTGTGTTTTTTCTGTTTCAGGTTGCAGGTTGCAGAGCCACTCGTCCAGCGTCCGACGTCCGTCGGCGGTCTACACACACAGATGAGTAAACTTATAAAACACTCTTCCAATAAAAATTTTAACAGGTTTGTAGAGTCGACTCTACTGTTGTTTTGGTAAGTATACAACCAGTATTGTCAATTGGATACTTAATTAACACAATAAAATAATAAAATACAATTTTTGTAAAAAGAAAAAATTTTTGCTCTATGTAGAGTCTGTCCCGTAAGTTCGGTAGTCCCGCTAAAGCTCTACTTAACACAAAAAACCGCGTGTCTGTAGGACGCGGGGTTCAGGAGCTACAGCGGATTTAAATAAACTAGTAAAGTAGGTCAAGGGGCGTGGCTATGGGCGGGCTGGGGAGGAGCTCGTAATAAGGCACGTCGCAGATGGGATGGGAGTTACTAAGGTTACACAGATGGGTGGTGATACCTAAAGTAGGTGTAAGGGGATTTTTTAAAAATGTTGAGTTTAGGGGTGGGGGAGGGTTTGGGGGGGGGGCGAATAGTTAAATTTAATTTTAAAGCAATTAAAAAATTAAAATTCAATAAAGTAATAAAAATGTAATGTAAATAAATAAAAATGTAAATAACGTAAATATTGTAAAGTAATGTAAATAAAAATAAATAAAAATTTAAAATTACAATAGTATTATAGTATTATATTAATAAATTATTATATATAATATATTATAGTAATAAATAATAATAATGAAATAATGTTGAAGTGAAATGTATTTGAGCTCAATTAAACCCAAATTTAAGATAGAGGGGGGGAAGATAAATATTTATTATATTTATTATTATAATAATTGTAAAGATTAAATAATATAATTGTAAGATATTTGGGATAAATAGACTACTGGTATTAGAGGTTAAAAAAAAAAAAAAAAAAAAAAAAATAAAAAAAATAAAAATAAAAAAAATAAAAAAAATAAAAAAAAAAAAAAATTTGGGGGCGGGCTACAAAACTTAGTACACAAGCCGTTGTCAAAAAAGGGCTGCGACGCTCCGTTTCTGAGATACAGGACTTTCCGCGTGGACCTTCTTTTGGAAGTCGGTTAGTACCGCGCAAAGCGACGTTCTTTATATCTACAAACTTAAGTTTGCGGTTGCGTAAAAATCTATTGTGTTTTTAATCTAATATTTTTGCGGAACCCCAAGAGACGCGTGGGATTTGATGCTTCCAAAGTATAGGCCTTGAACCTACCTAACTACTAATACTAAACTTAAATACTAAAAACAATTGTCAGATTATAAAATAATTTTTTAACAAAAAGTAAACAATTTTTGGGCTACGTAATTACGCTGGCGCTAGCTTACGTAATTTGAAACCCTTTTTGAGGTTTCCAGGGGGAGGTCGCAGAGCCGAGTTTTTGGGTTCTCCAGAATCGTCTGCTGAAAAAAATGAATTCTGCAGCGTCAGATTCTGGATCAGACTTCCCGGTCCCGAGCTACGACCCCGCAAAGTTCCTGGAATCCTGGTTTGTTCACTTTTTGCTAATTGACCAGTGCCAGTTTGAAATGGATATTATCTTGTCAATCCTTAATATTAAAAATATAAATTATATATCACTGGATAGCCTGTGAAGCAGACTACCCGGGACTGGTTTTATATTGACAAGATAATAGGTTAATCTTGAGATATTGGTCCTTAAAATAATGTGCCAATATAATGCGAAAAAATTTAATTATGCTAATATCTCCTAAACTAAATATTTAAAAAATCTGAAAAAATTTTGTTTTACTAATATGATGATAATACACAATAATAAAAAATTTTTGGGGTTGTTGGGGGTTGTTTTCACCCTCCACGTGATTGCCTAAAATATGTTTACTTTAATAATTCGGGAATTTGGGGGGATAAAAATCTAAAATTTTGCATACAATTAAGGATAATATTATAATAATTTTAAGTGAAATAAAAAATGGGGGTTGTAGATTTAGTTTAGGAGATAGGGTTGTCCGAAATTTTACTTAACTTAAAATGCCTATATATTCGCTCCCGGGGGTCCGATCTGGATGATGAAAGTGCCTCCCGGCTGCTTACGGCGGTCCTCCTCCGGAGCGGTGGTGAGATCCCGGGGGATAATCCGGGATCAATGAGCACGTGCCACGTGCTTTTCAGGATTTTGAAGTTTTTGTTCAGCGAACTGTCCGGAAAAATTCCAAAAAAATTTTTGGACGTTGCTCCCCTTCAGTGCGCAACTTTTCACAGTGCCAAAAGTGGGTGTCGTAGATCTCGTTGTGGCAGCGTTCGGCTTTGAAGTCGTCCGGGCGAGGTTTTTGGCGGTTTTTCGGGAATATCCCGAGAACCGCTTAACTCTCGAGCCCGAAACTGGTGCCGTTGAAAAGGTTTTGTTGAGACGCACACGCACATATACGACACGACACTATTTGCACAAAAAATCCGACACTGTGATTTTTTCCGATTTTTAAGCGGACGGAGTGGGTTGGTGCGAGTAGAAAACGATGCGCTCGGGTCAACGGACAGCGCGTGACTGGTTAGGTTAGGTTAGGTTAGGTTAGGTTAGGTTAGGTTAGGTTAGGTTAGGTTAGGTTAGGTTAGGTTAGGTTAGGTTAGGTTAGGTTAGGTTAGGTTAGGTTAGGTTAGGTTAGGTTAGGTTAGGTTAGGTTAGGTTAGGTTAGGTTAGGTTAGGTTAGGTTAGGTTAGGTTAGGTTAGGTTAGGTTAGGTTAGGTTAGGTTAGGTTAGGTTAGGTTAGGTTAGGTTAGGTTAGGTTAGGTTAGGTTAGGTTAGGTTAGGTTAGGTTAGGTTAGGTTAGGTTAGGTTAGGTTAGGTTAGGTTAGGTTAGGTTAGGTTAGGTTAGGTTTTTTTTTTTTTTTTTTTTTTTTTTCCTGTCCGGGCGCATTCGTTGGCCCGGCCCGCGAGCTATTTCCCTAACCTTGTCAGGGGTTTAATACTTCCTATACTTATTTACTCTCTCTTAGTTATATTTCATTTTTGAGTAAATATAGCCTATATCTTTATTTCCTATTTTGTTTCTATCTTGTCTTTATTCCTTAAGTTTACAAATGTTTTATTTCTATTTTCCTATTTATTACTGTCCTACCTTTATTTCTTATGATTTCCTTCATTACATTTTATTTATCTACTTATGTCTATCTTATCTTTATTTCTTACGATTTCCTACATTACATTTTATTTATCTACTTATGTCTATCTTATCTTTATTTCTTATGATTTCCTACATTACATTTTATTTATCTACTTATATGTCTATCTTATCTTTAATTCTTATGGTTATACACATTCAAATTTATTTATCTAGTTATATCTATCTTATATTTATTTCCTTATGATTATACACATTAAAGTCTTAATACAGTTTTACATCCTATTTTACCGTTTACAATGTTAAATCCTATATACAATCAAATATATAAGTTTAGCATCTGTTATCTATCTATTTATTTTTATTACCTCTTGTTAATTTTTTGTGCTAATTTTGAGAAATCGCGTTTGTTTTGGCTATTTAGTTTACTTGTTTACTAAGTATTTTCAACTCTCACCCAATCGCTTTCAAGTATCGAGACTTCTCTAAAACGTCCTTCTGGTATTCCGAGATTACCTTACAGCTGATTATTTGCGCTGCACAACGGATTCTGCATTTCCCTGCGGCGACTTGGACTTTATGCTCGGCGAGTTTTTCAGACCATCTCCCTGAGTTGACTGTGGCTATTTACTTTAAATTTAGTGTTATTTATTTCCCTGTTTTAATTTATTGTTATTTATGTATTTGTCTATTGTTATTTCTATGTCTAGGTTGTTACTTGTTATGGTTTATTTACTTTATTTGTTTCTTACAATCCCCTTTATTTCACCATGAAATTCAGGCCAATATGCTTACTATTTTATATACTATTATTTGTACATTTTCGGATTTTGAAATTGTTAGTTTGAATTTTGTAAATTTGTAATTTATGGTCAGATGTCGTCGCGGCTTCTTCCGGTGTCCAGTCGTTCACAGGGTCCAGCGGATCCGTCGTGCAGACCGTTGGGTACATTTGTTGGCCTAGGACCACCTTAGCAGTATGCCACTGCCGACCTGGCCAGGGCATCCCACTTCCGCCTTATCACGCACTCTCCGCTGAAGGCATTGTGGTCCGTCCTGTCCTGCTTGGCGTGGACACAGTTGCAGCACGACGGAGGAAGATCTGCCAGCCATTCCGCACACCGCGCCTTCATGTGGGGTCCACCGCAATGGCTGCATTTTTCAATGGTTTCCTTGCAGAAACGGCGACCATGGCCGTAGCCGAGACAGAGCGAGCACTGAACTAGTGGTGATTGATCAGCCACTTTAACTCGTTGCAGATCCACGTGCAATGTCTCCGCTTCGACCATTCGCCGCCACAGTCCCGGCGAGACCCTTATGACCACGTGGCTGGTGTGCGGATTTCTGGTTCTCTTCTTAAAAGCTATTTCACACCTATCCTGGTCTTTACTCAGTCCTTCAAAGATGTTTTTGTTTTGATTCCTTAGTGCCTTAAGGACCTCCTCGTCACTGTTGTACTGGAGTACGTCCCTAAGGATCACTAAGGGATCTTTATTCTTCATCTCTTCGACATTTAATTCAGAGACCATTTTCAGTTTTTCCTTTACTTTTTGTCTTTCTTCCTCCGTCCTGCATGCCACTATCACCTTCCTATCCTTTGCTTTCCGCATTTTTTCAACTATAACTCCTCCCTCTTTTGCCTTCACTGCTATTCTGATTTTCTCCATGATGTCCTCACCAGATTTAGTCTCGTCCTTAGCCGTGATCACCACCGAGTGCAGGGCCGGCAGCTGTGCGGGTGCTCTCGCTGCGCTGCCGGCCACTACACTCGCGTATGATGCAGCTTCTATGGACTTCTGGTGAGTACACAGGTGCTCCTTTAGGTCTCTCATTTTTTCCCCGTTTTCACCTATGAGCTTAGCGTGCTCCACAAGCATTTGACGCAGCTCCTCGACTCCAGGGGCGGGTTGGGGGGAGAGAGATCGAACCACTGGTTCGATAACTTTCCCCCCAATCCGCTCCCTTTCCTTTCCTTTCTCTTTTCCTGCTAGCTCAGCCTCAGAGTCCTTTAGCAGCTGAAACATTTGGTTTAAGGCCTCTTTGACTGCGTCTTTTATTTCCGTTTTGGTGTTTCTGGAGTTGTTAAGGTGGAGCTTGGCGTTACTCAGATATGCTCGTGCCTCAGTGACTCTGTTCATCGGCTTCGTCTGTGGACTCCTAATCGTCATGCCAATGGATTGTCGGCGGGGCTCTTGTTCCCCCGAGGGCGCCGCTTCGGGAGTTACCGCACGGCCCGACGGGGCGGGGGCATGGCGCGGCGCAGAGGGCGCTGCCATGGCTGCCGGCCTCGTCGGGGGGCTTTGAGGTGTGGGCGGGGAAAATCTCCCCGCCACCCACTCGAAGCTTTTATTCGCCTCCGGGGGGGAAATTCGGGGGTCTGCGTCAAATCGCTTTCTCCTCTCCATTTGCTTCTTGGCCGGGGTTCTTGTGGCAGCAAACATTGTTTTGAGGGTCTCGTCGGTTAGGGGTATTCGCGGGAGTGTCAGAGTTTTTGGAAGTTGTAAAGGGACTTCCAAAAAGGTCAGTACAGGAAAATTTGTCAATTGTAAATAATTTTGTATAAGTTGTAAATAATTTCAATATTTTAAGTCTAATTTTAATCTAAGTGCAATTCACTAATAAAATATTTTTCTATTTCAGGTCCGGTTGCAGATTGCAGAGCCGCTCGTCCAGCGTCCGACGTCCGTCGGCGGTCTACACACACAAGTGAGTATCTTCTAATATAACTTTTGTCCACAGGTTTTGTAGAGTCAACTCTACCGTTAGTTTAGTAAGTATACACGCTGTATAGTCAATAGAGTACTTAAATTGCACAATAAAAAATGAAAGACAATTTTTGTAAAAGGTAAAATTTTTGGCTCTATGTAGAGTCTGTCCTGTTTGTTCGGTAGTCCCGATCAGGCTCTATCAAACACAAAAAACCGCGTGTCCGTAGGACGCGGGGTTCGGAAGTTACGGCTGTTTTAGTTTCTAGTGATAAGCGTGTTATCACTAGTAAACAAGATTCTCTAAGTAGGTCAGGGGGCGTGGCTATGGGCTCAACTGGGGAGGAGTTAACTAACCGTTCCTTTATCGGGATAATAAAGGTGGATTTGGATTGTTTCGAGTGGGGAGAGGGAGAGGTACTGAATAAATAAATATAAAATCAGGGGGGGGGTAATTTTCGGGGGGGGGGGGGGGGGGGGAATTGTATAAATGAAATTATAGATTTAATAGTGATAATTAATAAAGTTTAATAAATATTAGTATTAAATTTTGTAAAAAAAAAAGAGAAATATAATAATAGATAGTAATAATATTTAATAATAATAATGTAATAATTTTTAATTTAAAACTTGAAAATTTAAAACTTGAAAAGTCTTGAGATTAGGGGGGGGGGAATAATATAAATTATATATAAAAATTTAATAGTAATAATTAATAAAATGTAATAATAAATGTATTCAATTTTGTATAAAAGTAGTTTTGTATAATAATAATTAATTTTTTAATAAAAAAAAAAAAAAAAAAAAAAAAAAAAAAAAAAAAAAAAAAAAAAAAAAATTTGGGGGGGGGAATTGGGGTCGGGCTACAAGACTTGTAGACTAGACTACGTCTAGTATACAAGCCCGCTGTCAAAATTTGGCTCCGACGCTCCGTTCCCGAGATATCGGGCTTTTTGGGAGAGGGGAGGGGGCGGGGTGAATTTAGTAGGGAAGATGTTTGGTCGTGCTACAATAAGTCTACGGTGTTAGTCTAGGGGAAATCTAAATTTTTTTAAAATGGAGGGGGGCGGGGGGGAAAAAATTTGGGGGGGGGGAATTTGGGTCGGGCTACAAGACTTGTAGACTAGACTTCGTCTAGTATACAAGCCCGCTGTCAAAATTTGGCTCCGACGCTCCGTTCCCGAGATATCGGGACTTTTTTGAAAACCTACTTTTGGACGTCGGTTAAATGGTGAGTAAGTTGTAGCTGTGTCGTGTGGTCGTGTCGTATAAATTGTAATGTGATCGGTGTCGTATGTACTGTACGGCAGTCGATGCTCCGCTCTTACCAACTTGGTTTTGCGGTTGGGTGAAAATTTACTGACGCGTATTCCTGACTTTTATGGCGGGACCCCACGAGACGCGTGGGGTTTGATGGTGTCAGCGGGTAGGCACTGACCTGACCTACCTATAGATGCCAAAATTGTATTTCTATCTTATCCCTACTTAATATAATTGGTTTTTACGCGGGTGGTAAATAAACTTCCCGGTTCCCTGGGTAACTTTGTTCCAACTTACGTAAATCGAATCCCGAAATGAGCTTTGCAGGGAGAGGTCGTAGGACCGAGTTTTTGGACTCTCTGGAATCGTCTGCTGTAGAAACTGAATTCTACAGCGTCAGATTCCAGGTAGGACCTCCCGGTCCCGAGTTATGACCTCTCCACTTTTCGGGAATTTAGGTTAGTTTACCTCCCGCGTACTATTCCGTCCTAGTTATAAAGTCCTATATCTCAGTTAATTTTATGCCTAAAAATATACGTTGAATTTATTTGGATAGCCGGTGAAGCGGGCTATCCTAGACTATTTTTATACTTACAATTTTTTATTTATTACTTGAGATAATGGACCTGGAATATTTAACTAAACTTATACTAAACTTAACCTAAATATACTAAATAAGCTACTATCTCCCAAACCGTGATTTTTAAAAATCTGCAAAAATTCAATGTCACTTAAACTAGGATTCTACACAATTATTAAATTTTTGGGGATGATCGGGGGTGTTTTTCACCCTCCACGTTTTTACTTAATTTCTATTAAAATCGACAACTCAGTTGTTTTAAGAGCTAAAATTCCAAAATTTTGTATAAAGCTAGAGGTCGTATTATAATATTTTTAAATCTAATAAAAAATAAGGGTTGTCGATCTTGTTTGGGAGATAGGGCTGTCTCAATTAATGCTAATCTTAAAATACCGATATCTCCGCTCCTGGGGGTCCAATCTGGATTCTGAAAGCGGCTCCCGGCTGCTTTTCGCGGTCGTCCTCAGGAACAGAGATCAGATCCCGAGGGAAAAAACGGGATCGGGAAGCACGTGTCCACGTGTTTTCAGTCTTTTTTGTTTTTCTTCGTCGGGCTGTCCGGAAAAATTTCAGGAAAAATTTTGTCAGTTGCTCCTCCTCAGTGCGCAACTTTTTGCAGTGTCAAAATGGGGTGTCAAAGATCTTGTTGTGGCGGCGTTCGGCTTTGAAGTGGCCCGGGCGAGGTTTTTGGCGGTTTTTCAGGATTTTCCCGAGAACCGCTTAACTCTCGAGCCCGAGACTGGTACCGTTTAAAAGGCCTTGATGATACGCACACGCACATATATAACACGACACTATTCGGACGAAAAAACCGGCACTGCAAATTTATGGGACTTTAAAATGGTCGGAGCGAGTTAGAAACGATGCGCTCGGGTCAACGGACAGCGCGCGACTGGGTTAGGTTAGGTTAGGTTAGGTTAGGTTAGGTTAGGTTAGGTTAGGTTAGGTTAGGTTAGGTTAGGTTAGGTTAGGTTAGGTTAGGTTAGGTTAGGTTAGGTTAGGTTAGGTTAGGTTAGGTTAGGTTAGGTTAGGTTAGGTTAGGTTAGGTTAGGTTAGGTTAGGTTAGGTTAGGTTAGGTTAGGTTAGGTTAGGTTAGGTTAGGTTAGGTTAGGTTAGGTTAGGTTAGGTTAGGTTAGGTTAGGTTAGGTTAGGTTAGGTTAGGTTAGGTTAGGTTAGGTTAGGTTAGGTTAGGTTAGGTTAGGTTAGGTTAGGTTAGGTTAGGTTAGGTTAGGTTAGGTTAGGTTAGGTTAGGTTAGGTTAGGTTAGGTTAGGTTAGGTTAGGTTAGGTTAGGTTAGGTTAGGTTAGGTTAGGTTAGGTTAGGTTAGGTTAGGTTAGGTTAGGTTAGGTTAGGTTAGGTTAGGTTAGGTTAGGTTAGGTTAGGTTAGGTTAGGTTAGGTTAGGTTAGGTTAGGTTAGGTTAGGTTAGGTTAGGTTAGGTTAGGTTAGGTTAGGTTAGGTTAGGTTAGGTTAGGTTAGGTTAGGTTAGGTTAGGTTAGGTTAGGTTAGGTTAGGTTAGGTTAGGTTAGGTTAGGTTAGGTTAGGTTAGGTTAGGTTAGGTTAGGTTAGGTTAGGTTAGGTTAGGTTAGGTTAGGTTAGGTTAGGTTAGGTTAGGTTAGGTTAGGTTAGGTTAGGTTAGGTTAGGTTAGGTTAGGTTAGGTTAGGTTAGGTTAGGTTAGGTTAGGTTAGGTTAGGTTAGGTTAGGTTAGGTTAGGTTAGGTTAGGTTAGGTTAGGTTAGGTTAGGTTAGGTTAGGTTAGGTTAGGTTAGGTTAGGTTAGGTTAGGTTAGGTTAGGTTAGGTTAGGTTAGGTTAGGTTAGGTTAGGTTAGGTTAGGTTAGGTTAGGTTAGGTTAGGTTAGGTTAGGTTAGGTTAGGTTAGGTTAGGTTAGGTTAGGTTAGGTTAGGTTAGGTTAGGTTAGGTTAGGTTAGGTTAGGTTAGGTTAGGTTAGGTTAGGTTAGGTTAGGTTAGGTTAGGTTAGGTTAGGTTAGGTTAGGTTAGGTTAGGTTAGGTTAGGTTAGGTTAGGTTAGGTTAGGTTAGGTTAGGTTAGGTTAGGTTAGGTTAGGTTAGGTTAGGTTAGGTTAGGTTAGGTTAGGTTAGGTTAGGTTAGGTTAGGTTAGGTTAGGTTAGGTTAGGTTAGGTTAGGTTAGGTTAGGTTAGGTTAGGTTAGGTTAGGTTAGGTTAGGTTAGGTTAGGTTAGGTTAGGTTAGGTTAGGTTAGGTTAGGTTAGGTTAGGTTAGGTTAGGTTAGGTTAGGTTAGGTTAGGTTAGGTTAGGTTAGGTTAGGTTAGGTTAGGTTAGGTTAGGTTAGGTTAGGTTAGGTTAGGTTAGGTTAGGTTAGGTTAGGTTAGGTTAGGTTAGGTTAGGTTAGGTTAGGTTAGGTTAGGTTAGGTTAGGTTAGGTTAGGTTAGGTTAGGTTAGGTTAGGTTAGGTTAGGTTAGGTTAGGTTAGGTTAGGTTAGGTTAGGTTAGGTTAGGTTAGGTTAGGTTAGGTTAGGTTAGGTTAGGTTAGGTTAGGTTAGGTTAGGTTAGGTTAGGTTAGGTTAGGTTAGGTTAGGTTAGGTTAGGTTAGGTTAGGTTAGGTTAGGTTAGGTTAGGTTAGGTTAGGTTAGGTTAGGTTAGGTTAGGTTAGGTTAGGTTAGGTTAGGTTAGGTTAGGTTAGGTTAGGTTAGGTTAGGTTAGGTTAGGTTAGGTTAGGTTAGGTTAGGTTAGGTTAGGTTAGGTTAGGTTAGGTTAGGTTAGGTTAGGTTAGGTTAGGTTAGGTTAGGTTAGGTTAGGTTAGGTTAGGTTAGGTTAGGTTAGGTTAGGTTAGGTTAGGTTAGGTTAGGTTAGGTTAGGTTAGGTTAGGTTAGGTTAGGTTAGGTTAGGTTAGGTTAGGTTAGGTTAGGTTAGGTTAGGTTAGGTTAGGTTAGGTTAGGTTAGGTTAGGTTAGGTTAGGTTAGGTTAGGTTAGGTTAGGTTAGGTTAGGTTAGGTTAGGTTAGGTTAGGTTAGGTTAGGTTAGGTTAGGTTAGGTTAGGTTAGGTTAGGTTAGGTTAGGTTAGGTTAGGTTAGGTTAGGTTAGGTTAGGTTAGGTTAGGTTAGGTTAGGTTAGGTTAGGTTAGGTTAGGTTAGGTTAGGTTAGGTTAGGTTAGGTTAGGTTAGGTTAGGTTAGGTTAGGTTAGGTTAGGTTAGGTTAGGTTAGGTTAGGTTAGGTTAGGTTAGGTTAGGTTAGGTTAGGTTAGGTTAGGTTAGGTTAGGTTAGGTTAGGTTAGGTTAGGTTAGGTTAGGTTAGGTTAGGTTAGGTTAGGTTAGGTTAGGTTAGGTTAGGTTAGGTTAGGTTAGGTTAGGTTAGGTTAGGTTAGGTTAGGTTAGGTTAGGTTAGGTTAGGTTAGGTTAGGTTAGGTTAGGTTAGGTTAGGTTAGGTTAGGTTAGGTTAGGTTAGGTTAGGTTAGGTTAGGTTAGGTTAGGTTAGGTTAGGTTAGGTTAGGTTAGGTTAGGTTAGGTTAGGTTAGGTTAGGTTAGGTTAGGTTAGGTTAGGTTAGGTTAGGTTAGGTTAGGTTAGGTTAGGTTAGGTTAGGTTAGGTTAGGTTAGGTTAGGTTAGGTTAGGTTAGGTTAGGTTAGGTTAGGTTAGGTTAGGTTAGGTTAGGTTAGGTTAGGTTAGGTTAGGTTAGGTTAGGTTAGGTTAGGTTAGGTTAGGTTAGGTTAGGTTAGGTTAGGTTAGGTTAGGTTAGGTTAGGTTAGGTTAGGTTAGGTTAGGTTAGGTTAGGTTAGGTTAGGTTAGGTTAGGTTAGGTTAGGTTAGGTTAGGTTAGGTTAGGTTAGGTTAGGTTAGGTTAGGTTAGGTTAGGTTAGGTTAGGTTAGGTTAGGTTAGGTTAGGTTAGGTTAGGTTAGGTTAGGTTAGGTTAGGTTAGGTTAGGTTAGGTTAGGTTAGGTTAGGTTAGGTTAGGTTAGGTTAGGTTAGGTTAGGTTAGGTTAGGTTAGGTTAGGTTAGGTTAGGTTAGGTTAGGTTAGGTTAGGTTAGGTTAGGTTAGGTTAGGTTAGGTTAGGTTAGGTTAGGTTAGGTTAGGTTAGGTTAGGTTAGGTTAGGTTAGGTTAGGTTAGGTTAGGTTAGGTTAGGTTAGGTTAGGTTAGGTTAGGTTAGGTTAGGTTAGGTTAGGTTAGGTTAGGTTAGGTTAGGTTAGGTTAGGTTAGGTTAGGTTAGGTTAGGTTAGGTTAGGTTAGGTTAGGTTAGGTTAGGTTAGGTTAGGTTAGGTTAGGTTAGGTTAGGTTAGGTTAGGTTAGGTTAGGTTAGGTTAGGTTAGGTTAGGTTAGGTTAGGTTAGGTTAGGTTAGGTTAGGTTAGGTTAGGTTAGGTTAGGTTAGGTTAGGTTAGGTTAGGTTAGGTTAGGTTAGGTTAGGTTAGGTTAGGTTAGGTTAGGTTAGGTTAGGTTAGGTTAGGTTAGGTTAGGTTAGGTTAGGTTAGGTTAGGTTAGGTTAGGTTAGGTTAGGTTAGGTTAGGTTAGGTTAGGTTAGGTTAGGTTAGGTTAGGTTAGGTTAGGTTAGGTTAGGTTAGGTTAGGTTAGGTTAGGTTAGGTTAGGTTAGGTTAGGTTAGGTTAGGTTAGGTTAGGTTAGGTTAGGTTAGGTTAGGTTAGGTTAGGTTAGGTTAGGTTAGGTTAGGTTAGGTTAGGTTAGGTTAGGTTAGGTTAGGTTAGGTTAGGTTAGGTTAGGTTAGGTTAGGTTAGGTTAGGTTAGGTTAGGTTAGGTTAGGTTAGGTTAGGTTAGGTTAGGTTAGGTTAGGTTAGGTTAGGTTAGGTTAGGTTAGGTTAGGTTAGGTTAGGTTAGGTTAGGTTAGGTTAGGTTAGGTTAGGTTAGGTTAGGTTAGGTTAGGTTAGGTTAGGTTAGGTTAGGTTAGGTTAGGTTAGGTTAGGTTAGGTTAGGTTAGGTTAGGTTAGGTTAGGTTAGGTTAGGTTAG